>JAVGWO010000026.1:7711489-7735913 GCA_034509495.1 Acestrorhynchus altus | reverse complement strand
CTTCCACACTCCCTCTCTTTCTCTTCCATTACTTTCTCTCTCTTTTCCCACTCTCACCCGTCTGCTCCCCCTCCCTCCATCTCTCTCATTCTCACTCCAACCCCCTCTTTCTCTCACTCTCTCACCCTTTGTCTGCCCACTCTCTCTCTCTCTCTCTTTCACTATCTCCTCTCCCCTCCTTCACTCCCTCGTTCTCTCTCTCTATCTCCTGTCCTCTCCCTTTCTCTCACTTCCTCCCCCGCTTCTCTCTCTCTCTCTCTCTCTCTCTCTCTCTCTCTCTCTCTCTCTCTCTCTCTCTCTCTCTGCAGATCTCTGTAAATCCCCGAGATGTGTTAAGATTAAGTGTTATGCTAATGTCTTTCTTGTTTCTCACTCCTCTTCCCTGTTGCCCCACTTGCCCTCTCTGCTCCTGTAGTATCGGTTGCTGCTAACACTCAGCACCCACAGCGAGTGGCTAATGACAAAAATATCACAACATTTATGAGACTATAACTGTGCTCTGTTGCTCTGAAATGATTGGATATAGTGTGTTAAGCACCTTGATGGCCTCCATTTGCTTTGCTTTCTATTTTAGCTCTCTGTGGCCTTGGGGTTCAAGGCATGTAACAAATCATGGTTTGTAATTTGAAGGTCAAGGTGTCTCTCTCAAAATTCTGAAACCCTATATGCATTCCCCAACTATCTATACAGCAACCCATTTCTAAAACCAGCAAATCAGTTTACATAAATAAAATACAGCATTTATCATGATTCATGCAATAAAGTATATCTTGATTACACCAAAAAAACAGTTTTGTCATCAAAAATGACCAAATAATAAGGGATTCTTAGAGCCAGGACAGCAGAACTGGTCAGCTCTCTGTACATTCTGAGAGTGGACTGACTTACTGAGGAATGGATTAGCTGACATTCAGGCCACCCTCTAAACCCACTCTCATTATTCAATAATCCATGCTCCTAATCACAGCCTCTAACCATAACCAGTTGTATCTTAGCATCACACATAGGATGTCAGGAAAGCAATGGTTTAAAAGCACGATGAGCACAAAATAGCTTTGGAATGAAATGCAGAAAGTGACAGACTGCTCCTTCCCAAGTGCAGCACCAATAGACTTAAAAACTCTTTTGTCCCGTACGCCATCAGACTGTACAACTCCTCTCTGGGGTGGAGGAGTGCTAACAGGAGGACAGAGGATGGGAACGAATAGCAAGCAAGCAAGCAATAACCCGCAACCCGACCACCACAACACAACTGGACAATAGTTCAATAATAATGTACCCCCCTCCTACTGGACTCTTTTAACATGCACTATAAATATAAACACTATAAATATAAATTATATATATATATATATATTGTTTGGCTCAAGCTGGTCAAGCTGTCTGAGCTTAATAGATCAACTGGTCTACAAATCTAAGCTAAACAACAACTATGACCAAGCTTGACCATGTTAGTTGACCAGCAAGACCAATGTGGTTAACCAGCTACTTTACCAGTCTAGTGTCTGTTTTGGCCTGGATGGCCAGCTTTTCAACCACCTTCACTTTCCAGTTTAGACCGTCTGAAAGCAGCTTCCAGCAAAAGCTGGCCTTGAGCCAGATCTTTCAGCAGGGTCATCTGACATATATTCAAGGTTTTCAAATGTACATGTGCTACCAAAGTCCGCACATTTGTTATTGGTAGAGAGATCTAACTCATTAAAAACATGGAAATCTTGGCCTTTAATGCACTTTAGTTAGTTTGCTTGGTCCCAATGACTAATTAGCTCGCCCTGCAAAACAACGTAAGCAGAGTAAAGTTATGTAAAAGAAAGTAAGTGCTTAAAAGTCAAGTCTAATAAATGGAGCAGCTTTTTAAAACCGACTGTAACAACAAGTAATGTAACTCTGAAATATGACAAACAGCAATAGAATTACTACACTTAAAAATATCTTCTTCCACCACTCTAAAAAGAGAAATCAAGAAACCAGTAAAAGAAGACCTCATTATCTCTTTCTTACCATACAATTAGAAATAAAGATCCACACATTTCTTTCTTACCTTAATCACTTTATCTATACATGTACGTAACAGCACAGGCTCACTGAGCACCACCTGGACTTTCATGATGCACTGTACTGACACCTGCATAATGTTCATGCAATTACATACTCTAGTTATAACTCTATTCATAACATGATCTGCTCTGTAGCTCAGGTGTTTTAGTTATTAGTTTATTGTATGTTAATATATCTCTTATTTATTCATGTGTCTTAATAATGTTTGTGCACTGCCCTCTTTCTGCTCTTTGATATTCATTGTGAAGCTGTAATATGTGACTTTCTTTCTGGGCTTAATAAAGACGTCAAAGCCGTCTGTCCATCCATCCATCAATCTAATCACCTGTTTCTCTTAGGCAACAATGAGATCCAATGGAAAGACAAATGAGACTTTAGGAAAAGATTTGCTGCCAAAATGTGTTTCCTGAGATAAAGCTCACAGTAATCTCACGTGTCCCAGTAAACTCTCACATTCTGCTCAGATTTGCCAAAATAATAATACTGGTTTACGAAAGACAGGCTTCTCAATATGTACTCTACCAATTCTCATTCAGGACCGTTTCAGTTTTGATGCTGTGAATTGATGTTTTTTTTTGCTTCAGTTATTTGATTCATCTTAATATTTGTACATCGAACAGATATATGAATTTAACCTCGATACAGTTTTGTATTGTCCTTGATCTTTGATCAAATTAATCACCATCTCTCACTGAACGCTCAGTTGACCAAACTGAAAGACTTTTATTTTTGTAACCAGTTCACTGGAAGAAAAAAGATATATTATAATTATATTAAATATAATTATATATTAAATATAATTATATTAAAATAAAAATGATTATAAATGATGAATACATCTGAAGATGCAGATAGAAAAGAAACACCATGTGTTCTTTTCTACTGGGCAAATAGTAGCAGAAAGAAATGGTAAAAGTGATTGTGTTCATTGAACTAATTCATTAGATCCAATGTCTCCTGAGACATCAAACATCAACATTTTTGCAATAAACTTCTCCTCTGGGAATGCATCCATCACTGTTTTAAGACTGCTGCTGCTGATGTCAATACTCATGTCCACAGGCTCATCTAATAAACCACACTTGAGGTAATGCAGTAAGGATAAAGCCTCTAAGACGTCCTAGTGGATGTCCCTTGGGGGAACTGGAGGGGCCAAATCATCCAGGGATTTTTTAGCATTAGACGAGCAGCCTCTTCATTAGGGAAAAACATGTGTGTGTGTATGTGTGTGTGTGTATGTGCACGTACTTGTGATCCAAAAGTAACCCCAAACTGAGGACACACTTGTATCATTCTAATCCCTAGTCAGAGAGAGAGAGAGAGAGAGAGAGAGAGAGAGAGAGAGAGAGAGAGAGAGAGAGAGAGAGAATGAATATGAATGCATGTGTGTATGCGTGCTGTAGGGATTTAAAGGGGAAATGAACCTGGATGTAGTCTGTGTTGGTTGAAATGAGGTTTTTGGCTGAACAGCTTCTTCTCTCTAATCTCGCAAACAGACACAGAATCTACACACAGCTCTGAAGACCCTTTACACAAGCAGGAGCTGTGTGTGTGTGTGTGTGTGTGTGTGTGTGTGTGTGTGTGTGTGTGTACGTAAGAAGTCCAATTCCCAGTATCTGAGTGAATTTCAAGCAAACAAATTTCATATTTCACGTGATGGAATTTGCACATGAACTGCATGGTGACTGATGTGTGTGTGTGCGCACGTATATGTTACTGAGTGTGTACCTCAGCAGGAATTTGTGGCTGCACAGTACACACTCTGAAGGCTTCCTGATTAAAATGGAGCAGCTCCTTGCCACTGCAGCCTGCACAGACTTTACTCACATTATTCACACACTCACTTCACCTACTCTGCTTCTCGCCCCCGTCAGCAGCCTCGCTTAAAATTCATTCAGAGACAGCTCAGGGGTTTTAACCTCGTACACATGCATACATACACACACACACACACACACACACACACACACACACACACACACACACACACACACACACACACTTGAAATTCATTTGGTTTCAAAGACAGTTCAGGGGTTTTAAACTCTCTCGCTTTCTTTCTTTCTCTATCTCCTTTACACACAGCCTTGAAAAAGTCAATTTGCTGAAATGTATTCAAAAACCCTTTGGGGCAGGAGTTGCGCCCTGGTCATGGAGATCCACCACCCCGTAGAGTTTAGACCAAAAACTCCTGCAACTAACATTGAGATGCTTCAGAGGCTTTGTAAAGTATTCACGGTGCTTCACGTTTTTCACATTTTATGTTACAGCCTTATTCCAAAATGGATTCAATTCATTTTCCCCTCAAAATTCTTCACAATGACACAGTGAGAAAAGTTTATTTGAAATCTTTCCAAATTCATGAAAAAATAAAATACAAATGTTTAACATGTACATAAATATTCACAGCCTTTGCATGATACTTTGTTAAAGCACCTTTGGCAGCAATTACAGCATTTTGTGTATAATGCTACAAGCTTAGCACACCTGTTTTGGGGAGGTTTCTCCCATTCTTCTTTGCAGAACCTCTCAAGCACTATAAACTGGATGGAGTGCGTTGGTGCACAGCCATTTTTTAGATATCTCCAGAGATGTGCAAATCAGGGACATTCACAGGGACATTCACAGAGTAGTCTCAATGCCACTCCTTTGCTTTGTTGGCTGTGTGCTTAGGGTCATTGTCCTGATGGAAGATAAACCTTTGTCCCAGTCTGAGGTCCAGAGAGCTCTGGAGCAGGTTATCATCAAGGATGTCTCTGTACATCACTGCAGTCATCTTTCCTTTGACCATGACTAGTCTCCCAGTTCCTGCTGCAGAAAAACCTCCCCACAGCATGATGCTTCCAACATCATGCTTCACTGTAGGAATCATATTGGCTAGATCAGCAGTGCCTGGGTTCCTCCAGATATGATGCTTGGCATTCAGTTCGAAAAGTATTTTTGTTTCTCACAGTCTGAAATGAGACATGAGCTCCAGACAGGTGGTCATGTGCCTTTTACAGAGGAGGGGCTTGCCTATGGCCATTCAACCATACATGCCTGATTGGTGGAGTATTTCAGAAATTGTTGTCCTTCTGGAAGGTTCTTCTCTGTCCATAGACCAACATTGGAGCTCTGTCAGAGTCACCATTGGGTTCTTAGTCACCTCTCTAAGGCCCTCCTACCATGATCACTCAGTTTGGCAGTCGAAAGGCTTTATGAAGAGTCATGGTGGTTCCAAAACTTCTTCCATTTATAGATGATGGAGGCCACTCCATCTCATTGGGACCTTCAATGCTGCAAAATTGTTTCTGTACACTTCCCCAGATCTGTGTCTTAATACAATCCTTTTTTTAGAAGACTATAGACACTTCCTTAGACGTCATGGCTTGAGTTGTGCTCTGACATGCACTGTCTACTATGGGATCTTATAAAAACAGGTGTATGCCTTTCCAAATCGTGTCCAATCAGTTGAATTTACCACGTGTTCTCCAATCAAGCTGTGAATATTTCTGTAAACCATTATATTTTTGTGTTTTTAATTTTAATAAATATCAAAGATTTAAAACCTTTCTCACTTTGTTATTGTGGGATATTGTGTGTAGAATTTAATCCATTTAAAATAAGACAGTGACAGAACAAAAGAAGCAAAAAGTGAAGTGCTGCACCAATTAGAATGGTGGTCATTGTCACCTGCGCTTTTAGGGCTTTCAGTCACTCTCTCGTATAGAATCCATTCTCAACCGTCATGTTAATAATCCTGCTGTGTTATATAGTGACAGAAAACAGAAAACTGCTGAGACTCAAGACTCAACAGATACAGAATTAAAATGTTGGTTACTTTGCCAAAAATAGTATGACTATTCTATACATACATCCTCCTGATGCAGATTGAGGAGAGTGTTTTTATTTTTCTCTTGTGCCTGGTGCCAAATCTGGTGGGTGTAATGGGTTTTCATGTTTGAGTACAAAATATATCACAAATAATCTTTTAATTTGCTGAGCAAAACTTTCAAGAGAGAGGGAGAGAGGGAGAGGGAGAGGGGGGAGAGAGAGAGAGAGGGAGGGAGAGGGAGGGAGAGAGAGAGAGGGAGAGAGAGAGGGAGAGGGAGAGGGAGAGAGAGGGAGAGAGAGAGAATTAGCTATGAGATTTAATCTATATGTATAATGTAATCTACCTTCTGTGCATATCACAATACATCGGCTCTGTAAAAAGAGATTTACTCAATATTACAAAAACAGATTTGATACTCTTGTATAAATTTAAAAAAGTATGGCCTTATACAGCTTTACAACTTAAATGAGTGACATCACTGATTGGAGGTCACATGTTTCGCTGCCTGCTGGTCAATGTTTGTAGGTGTTCATGCAACTAAAAGATTTGGATCTAGATTTTACAAAATGTAAACCCAGTACTTACTGTAATGATATAGCATTTAAGTACTGTATGTACCCCATTTCAGTCAAACCTGGATGTTCAATATACTATAAGCAGTACTCACATGCTACATCCATTAAATTCTTTTCAAACATGTTTTTTTGAGCTGTGTGTGGTTTGACCACCGTAAAGGTCGCTGGGTGAAACGTTCTACTGCTTCATGCAAAATAACCATTAGAGTATTGCAGTCCGAAAACAGAAGGACACTTCGCACCATTATATAATGAGTAAAGGATTAAATGCAAAAAGCCTTTTACCTCAGTAGGGTGTTAAACAGAGTGAGAGAACGAGAGTGAGAGAGAGTGAGATACATGTGCAGGGCTGTAGCGGGTTCAGTAAGAGGAGAGGTGGATGAGAGAGAGTGAGAGATAAAGAAAGAGAGAGAGAGAGAGAGAGAGAGGATATAACTGAACACACACACACATGTACACACACGTACACACACAGCAGGGTCTCAGGGGTCCCAGGATGAGTGTAATCTCTTTAGACGGACAGTACGACCCGGTCACATCACGTCTGGTGGTTTTGACGATAAAGAATGCAGCCCATGTAAGCGTTTACGTCATTATTATATCATACAGACTGTCCTCTACACTAAGATCTAAGACCAACAGTCAACTCGCTCAGATCATTTAAGGCAATCATAAACACTAAGGTCCTGTAAAGTGTATATTCAGGACATATATGCATTAAAGGACATTGAAAACCTAATGTGCAAGACACACAGCCAGACAGACAAGGAGGTGGAATTAAAGAATGGCATGCTTATATGCATTTCTGGAAAAGCTGAGAAATACTACCATTACTGGAAGTGAAAGAGGCATGTACAATAACACCGTACAGTAAAAGTACCGGACATTGCCCTGCCTGTTTCACCTGTTTGCCTGTTTCATAGTGCAGTTAGCAGTGTGCTTAGCCTCAAGCAGCAAAGATATAGACATGAGTTCCTTAACCCCCTGGACGACCAATAGAACTGAACTGATGGCAGCAGGGAGGAAGCTTTCATAGACAGGTGATCAAATGGGGCAAAACCAGTGCTGGGTGGAGCCAGAATGAGGATTCATCTATGACGATGAAAGTATGCATGTGTTCTGTCATAGCAACAATGTAAAATTTCATTCCCATTTCTGTAAGAATTTGGAAATTTAGAGGGCAGTTATAAATTTCCAATTTTGGATTTTTGGTGTGTTCTCCCCATATCTGTGTAGGTTTCCTCAAGTTATTCTCCCAAAAACATGTGATATGTGAATTGGAGATGCTAAAAGTTGCTCGTGTGTGTGTGTGTGTGTGTGTGTGTGTGTGTGTGTGTGTGTGTGTGTGTGTGTGTGTGTGAGTCTGATTGTGTGTGGTACCCTGTGATGGATCGATGCCCTGCCCAGGGGGTTTTCTTCCTTGTGCCCAGCCTCCAGATTCACCATGACCCTGAACTGGAAGAAGCGAATAAGAAGATGGATGGATGGATATTTGTTAGTATTTGTCACTACTGTGGAGAAATTTTAGGCACCTAAGCTCGTTATTTAAAACCATTTATCTCCGTGTCATTTATCTGTGTCACAGAGCTCGGTTGTGGGGTTTGCAACCTATATGACTTTAGCATCTCTTGCTGTCCCTGCATATGTACTCCCTTTGTTTCAGGACTGGATGTTTCAATCTCTGAGAAGCTGTCTGGGCTGCTGAGCTGCGTGGGTGTAATGAAAGCTCATCCACACCAGCCAGAGGCAGAGCAGTGCATGAAAAGCCTGAAAAGACTTTCTATGCCTGATGAATGCTCACCAAGGCCGGTAGAATGAGCCTGACGGACATGAGGAAGTGTAGTACTCTGCAATAGTGTTTTTCTCTGTGCTGACGGCCTCATATCTAAATGTCAACACATCATGTTGAGACAAAAGAGCAAATTGGGAGATATGTGAATGTCAGGACTGGTCTGGCAGCGGTTTTAGAGCAGATTTCAGAGCCACACTGTCCTTTTAAAGAGCAATACAAAAGAGCTTGGCAAGTTTATACATTCTCTTGTCAGTATGAGAGAGAGAGAGAGAGAGAGAGAGAGAGTGTGAGAGAGCGAGTGAGTGAAGCTGAAGGATAGAAAGAATTTATTTACATTTTAAAAGGTCATTCTGTTGTTGATTTTAAGTCATCTTAATCAGTGAATGTTACTTTTTGGCATATCTACAAAATTATTAAACCATAAACACTCAACAAACCCTTTACCTGAATACAGGGTTCCATGATGCTGCCACCACCATGCTTCACTGTTGAAATGGTATTGGCTGGGTGATGAGCAGTGCCTGGTTTTCTCCAGACATGATGCTTGTTTTTCAGTCCAAAAAGTTCAATCTTTTTGTTTCTCATGGTCTGAGAGTCCATTAAGTGCCTATTGGCAAACTCCAGACAAGTGGTCATGTGCCTTCTACCACGCAGGCCTGATTGGTGGAGTGCTGCAAAACGCACTGGAAGGTTCTCCTCTCTCCACAGAGCAAGTCCTGTTGGAGTCCTGGTGGTTCCAAACTTCTTCCATTTATACATGATGGAGGTCACTGTGCTCACTGGGACCTTCAATGAAGCTAATTTTTTTTTTCTGTACCCTTCCCCAGACCTGTGTACAAATATAATCCAGTATTTGAGGTTTACACACAATTCCTTAGACTTCATGGCTTGGTTTGTTCTCTGCACTGCACTGCAGAGTGCACTGTCTACCATAGAACCTTATATGGGTTTTTTTTTTCCTTTGCCAACTGAATTTACCACAAGTGAACTCTAATCAAGCTGTAGAAACATCTTTAGCAGAATCAGTGGAATATAATGATGTATCGTGGGGAATATGAATTGAATCCAGTTTGGAATAAAACTATAACATAACAAAATTTGGAAAATGTGAAGCACTTTGAATACTTTCTGGATGCACTATATATTGTCATGGTCCATTTATTTACATACAAGTTTATTTTATTACAATCCGAGCCTTTCTATTGGTCTATACATCCAAGTGAAGCCATGCTGCGCTGCTTTCTTTCTTTTTGGCACCAGTCATCGATTTAACAATTTTGTGTCAGCCAGATGTTGTGATGTGATGCGAGGAAAGTGTCCAAAATCAACTAAATATATATTTCACACAGCATGTCTGGATAATAACTCTTATTGTTCATGCATAAGAGTCTGAGTCAAGTAACGAGTCATTAGGCATGAGTTGCCCATTAAGTATGAAGTCTTTTTTATGCAACTTAAGTGTGACTCAAACTCCAGTCACTAATTTGAGTGTCCATCTCTGCTTCACACACAGATTCATTGGTTATGTATTGGTACAGTACGGTATGACACCACTCGAGTCAGGCATTACAATTTTTTAGATGATGAGTATATAAACAGTATGTACCTACTGATGTTGGTACCATCTCACTTTTAGACTAAATTTACATCAAACACACAGAGGTCATGTGGTAGCAGAGGATTAAATATCTAAATAGCTATGAATGTGTCAAGGGAGCGTGAAGTTATTTGTGTGTTTAACGTAAGAGCGTATTCATAAACAGATTGAACTGAATACTATATAAACCAATAACTGTACCTTACGTGATCTTGATCTATAACTACACATAGGTGATCTTGTGTTGCATTTATATTGTATGTTCTGGGTAAATTTATGTAAAGCTTGTGTGCTGTGAATGTGTGTGTGTGTGTGTGGAGGTTTGTGAGTATAAGGACTACAGAGCACACAGCAGTTGCTGACAGTGTCTCTTTCTCTGTCCCTTTAAGCCAACATCAGGAGGCTTTAATTTTTAACGCTCCACAGCAGAGAGGGAGAGAGGGAGAGGGAGAGAGAGAGAGAGAGAGAGAGAGAGAGAGAGAGAGAGAGAGAGAGAGAGGTGGGGCAGGGAGGGAAGGAGGAGAAGAAGAAGTAAGGAACAAGAGGACTGGAGTGAGGACAGTGGGAGAAGGAGATATTGTGAGTGATCAACAGAAAAAAACGGAGGATATGAGTGACAGAGAGGGAGGGAACAAGGGAGGGAGGGAAGAAGGGAGGGAGGGAAAAAGAGGGGAGGGTTTTAAGAGAGATGAGGAGGAGAAAGAGAGCAGCATGTTTCCTCGATCATACAGGAGAGAGGGAGAGGGGGAGACAGTGGGAGTCACACGCTCACACATTCCCTCAGTCATACCCACACACACACACTCACACACTCACTGTCAACTGTGGGCGCAGAATCAGTGGTGCTTTGCTGAGGAGACTTACCTTACACACACACACACACACACACACACACACACACACACACACACACACACACACACACACACACACACACACACACTCAAGGAGGGGGAGTGATAGAAGCTGGCATCAGTGTGTAAAGGGAAGTCAAAGGCGCCGGGACAGAACAGTACAGAACCAGGACAGAACTGGGACAACACAGCAGTGAACCAGGACAGAATCAACACAAACATATCTGTTCAGAACTGGATCAGACCCAGGACAGAACTATACTGAACCAAGACAGAATTGCAATGGAAGAAAACTGGACCAGGAAAGAAAATTACGTATCTGTTAAGAATCTGGACAAAACAGTGCAAAACTGGATCAGAACCAGAAAAGAATTTTATTGAACCAGGACATATCTACAACGGGAGAGGACTGGACCAGGAACGAACTATACAGAAACTGGAAAGAATTATACTGGACAAGGAGAGAGCTACAATAGAAGAGTACTGGATCAGGAAAAAAAAGTACAGCACTGGAAAGAACAATGCTAAACCGGACCAGGACCAAGAATTATACTCAACTGGGTCATCTCTAACAAATGAGTACTGGACCAGAAAAGAAGTACAGAACTGTACTGAACCAAGACAAAAGAAAACCTGGACAGAACAGTACTGAATATATAGACTGCAGATTGATGACAGAATATTATTGAAACAAAACAGAACTCGGACAGAGCTGGACAGAACTCGGACAGAGCTATATAGAACTGGGACAGAACTGTCCTGAAACAGTACTTAGTAATCAGTAGTGAGCCTGATCATTTGACTAAAAAATATTAAACCTTGACAGAACAGTATTTAACCTGAACAGAAGCTGGACAGAACAATACCAATCCTGGAGAGAACCGTAGTGAAGGAGGAGAGAACCATTGTGAACTGGGAAAGAGCAGGGCAGGACAGAACCGGAGCCTCTAGCCTGAGTTTCTCGGGACTTGTACAACACAGCAAGTGTCCAAAGATGACTGACATGTACAAGCAGCAGCGGTCTGTGTAACGAACAGATACCTGCACCCTCCATCCTCTCCACAACTCCCTCACCCTCCCGTCATCCCTCGTTCATTCATCCTTCTCTCCTGTCTTGTGTCTCAGTGTGTGAAGGACACGGGGCTGCCAGAGCTGAGCTGTACACCACGCTGTTCCTCTCTCCTCCTCTCACTCACTCTCTCTCTTTCACTCTCTCTCTCTCGTTCTGTGTCCGTTCTCCCTTGTTCATGAATGTCACCCCTGTGCGAGGGAGCCTGTGAAATTTACAAACCCTTTCCCAGGGGCTAGAAATGGAGAGAATGCATAGGGGACTGAAAGAGGAGGGAAGCCTTCCTCCATCTGATTCCTTCCATCTTCGCTTCTCTTCTCCTAATCCCTCACTCTGGACGTGAGCTTCTGGGACAACCATACAGGGTTTGCTTTTTATATTTTTGTCACATTTAGTTATTGGAGGCAAAACTAGATTTCAGGTAAAACAAACAAACAATCTTATTTTTGGAAGGTTTGTCTGGAGTTGTCCCAGTTGATAAGTCAAAGAATCTGGGTGTTGTGATCTGCTGTTTTTTTTTTTTTTTTGATGATGATGATGATGATGGTAACCATTTCTGCTCTGAGCTGGTTTTAAGCCTCCAAAGTCAACCAGAAGCTAGGGAAAGTGCATGTGGTGTGGGGGCTCGTCCGGGACAGACTGGGACAGGACTGCAGAGGAGAGACTCGAGAAGACGGAGGTACAGTGAAGCATGGATTAGCGGTGCCTCAATCTCTGCTATCAGACAGCAACAACATGACTACGCTAACCACCCACTGCCACACTCGTGGTCCAACACTAGTGTGTCATTGCAACATCTGAAATACCATACCAGCAACTGGACTTGACACTTTGGCAACAAGGTCAGCAGCTATCCATTAAGGAACCACCTTAATCTTACATAAACAGGCCCTTTTGTTTATTTGCTTTTGTTATCTTCCAAAGCAAACTTTGCTGGGACTTTGTTTGGTGTGAACCCCACCCCTTTCACTCAAAGATCCAGCCCACTGTTCCTGTCTCTCTCACTCTCTCTCACTCATATTGTCTCCCAATCTGCTGATTGCTTAGGGAGACCCTGTACCTCTCCTGTTTTCCGTGCTTCCCTCTGCCTGTTCCTGTCCGTTGCCTTGGGTGACCAGACGGGCTGGTGGCCTACTGACAGGTGATCCTGGCACGACAAGATGGCCGCCCTCGCCAGCTCGCTGATCCGGCAGCGCAGGGAAGTGAAGGACCCCCAAGCCAACCGGCAGATTGCCAGCAAGCGCAAGCCTTGCCCCAAGAGCAACAAGTCTCTCTGTCAAAAACAAATCCTTATCCTTATCTCCAAAGTGCGACTATGTGGCAGTCGGGGAAGGAAACTGGAGAAGAGACCAGGTGAGTCCAAAAAGGTTCCCTTTCATTTGGCCTTAAGTGAACTTATTGCTAACAGCACCAAGGTTAAGGTTTTAAACAAAGAGTCAGTCTTTCCATAAGGATTTATAAGTGAGAGTGGACGTTTGATCATGATTTATAGAACTAACACTATTCACGATTTCCTTCTCTTATACCATGAATGTCTGGAATTTATAGTCCACTCGGGTCACTTTAGTTGCGTTGAGTTTCCTTGAGTTAGCCTGTTCTTTGCTTGTTATGTACATATTGAAGGAAGTTGTATAAATAACCACACACTTACCACAAGCAGTTTCTTGCACTTGGCCTGAAGGGTAGATGTGATGTGACGCTAAAACACAGTTGAGGGAGGTTCTCCACAAGACCCCCATAAGGGACATCAGTAAGATGTCAGCTGGTGTCTGCTGTCTGGTAGAGAAGAGTGGTTATTGCTGTGTAATTGTCATGATGGTTTGATGGTGTGACGGTGCAGTGCCATTGAGAGCACCTGCAAAATTACAATCGACAGTTGAACTTGACACATGTCGCAATCAATCAGGCTCATGTATAAATGTCACGGCTACATTTATGAGTCTACCTTTCTCATGGCCTCACCTCAGAATTGCGTGCATAAAGAATGAGCGTGTGGTTGTGGGTGTGAGCGTGTTGGGATGGATGTGTGGGTGTTTTTTGTTTGTGTAATAAACCACTGTGACACCTTTATTCTGTCACAATAAACCGATCAGACTGCTGATGAGTTCATGTTGGGTACACGGTAAAGAATACAGGCAGAGGCCCTTCAGAGGTTTATAACACCATAAGAGAAGTGGCGTGGAACTGAACCATCTTCAACCGATGTGCTCCTCTCTCGTGAGACGTGATAATGCAGTGTTTACTGTTGGAAAAATCTTGAGAGCATTTTCTATGGCTTTGGGGATAAAGAGAGCTGGGTGGGTTTGGTATGAGGTTTGAGGAATTCGTTCAGTGTTTGGCATTGTTCACGTTTACATGCAAATATTTGAATATTGGTAGCTTGCCAGGTTTTGTATGAAGCTGTCTTGTAATGGACATGTTAAAATATGTATCTGACACAATAAAGACACAATAATTCCCAGTGATTTTCTTACATGGAGTTTTCTACATGCTTAAAATATGTGGTATAAAAGTTTTTTGAGGGATGCACTGAACAACCGTTATTGTTTCCAGAATGAACCAAATGATTTTTTTATAAAGGAGATGTGAAAATCTTTACATTGTTAAACTTATTTAAATCTTAAAATGGTTCTTCACTGAAACAAAAATGGTTCTCGTATGGCATCACTCCAATAACTTATTTTTAAGCATGTATGTTCTCTGTAATTTGACTGTGGAAGGAACATGACCTTGAATCCGATTCCTCAATCCATTAAGTGCCCTTGCCAGCAGAGGGAGCCACATAGGTGGATGCTGTGGAAGTGTCATAAATGAATCTGAGACATGGGTTGTGAACAGCGTCTTTATCACAGTCAAGCGCCCTCTGGCCTTTTGCTCTTAGACACAGCAAATGTTCAAAAATTGCAATCCTGTTTTTCATAAATGCATTTCTCTCTTAGTACAATGTGAATGAATAGAATTTACATAGAAATGAGATGGTTTGTAGGTTTAAAATGATCCTCATGGTACAAGGGTAATGGGAGGACAAGTTGTACAGTGGATCAAGACCAAGGCTGTTGCTAAGGGCAGGAATTAGGGAGTAGTAACCCTTCTTGAACACTCTTGTGCCCCCTGCCATGCTGCTCAAAAATATATTTGAATTATTTCAACATTATTGTGTACAAATCTATTGATGTTTTGAATTTGGATTTAACCTAACATTTTCATCTGTTATGAAGGAAAAAAATGCAAAGCTTAAAAAAACTGTATAATGTATAATTCAATACACAGTGGTATTATAGACATGTTTTTTTTTGCACTGGTTATTCAGAAAGGTTGAGCATTTTAAGCTTAGGCAGAGTGAACAGATGTGTCTTTTTCCCAGACACTTCCTTTTTCAGGATCTAAATAATTTGTCAAGTAGAAAATAATAAATTGCTCAAAATGTTCTGGAATTCCTTTTCATTTCATGTCAGTATTTCCATCTACAATCATCTCATATATTGACTGGATAGATTTTTACAGCTTTAAACGTTTTAGCTTTAACTTCAAATCCCACCTGCTCTCCACACACAGCCCGTTATAGCCTGTCTCACAGACCTGGATGCCTGGGTTTGGATTTTTTAATTGTCTTGAGAAAATATTTTCCAATATGTTTTATTGAAAAATAAATAAATTGAATTGAGATTGTATGTCCATACAGGCTATTAGTTGATTTTATTGGTCTATGAGTTTATTTAAATGTACTAATGTAGTTTTGTCATTATAAAGGTATTAAACTCCCTCAAACATACATATTGCTGTGTTCCTACAACTTAGGCCTACTCAAAGACCCCCAATCACATCATCCTAACCACAATGGACATCAGAGTGACCTGGTGTCCTCTTTTTAAAAACCAAAGAACCCTAACATAAGGTCACCAGATATAGGAAAATATCAAACACCATCTTCAGTCACTACACAAGAGTTGATTTGGGCTAAAATAAAAACAAATAGCAGAGGAATATTTTCACAATAAAGGCAAATTAAACAGTAAAGACTCTTGTCTGGTAATGTCTGAACCACTACTGCAGCTGGCTAATGATCAGGGGTCGAAAGCTCAACCAGGCCACCCTGCCTCAATACCTACATCTTTTTCAGAGTAAGAAATGCTCTTTTGTATGTTCATGGTACCATAATTGTGGATGGCTGAAGTACAGTATCCAAGCCAAAACAGCATTTTGTTATCAATGCAGGACGTTCAGCGATGTCCACCTGACTGACTCAGCTTTCACTCTTAAGGGGTAACATGACTGCAACAGAGAGACAAAGGGTTTCATTAACACTTTGAAAAAGCATATATAGATAAGGCGATTTCCACTCTTCTGAACATAGACAGCAGAGAAAATATCAGTACTTATGACTCTGCTTTTATCATTGTTACCTTTGACAAAACCAGTAACCTTTGAGAGGAAATACTAATGCCATTGAAGGCTTGACAGAGGGAGGTTGTAGTTTTAACTGCTTCTGGGTTACACAATTCAGAAAGACACTTGGTGGAAATTGAGAAGTCTATACCATGTAACCTTATATACACAACTCCATACATACAACACATACTCATTGCCACACTGAATAATATAGGATGTAAGAAACCCTATTAAAACAGATGGAAAGTAAGTTGATGAACAAACATATCTAGTGTTGTTCACTTTGTCTCCGAATTGAATGAAGCAACAAAGTGCCTTCTCATTGTAGTTATTGTCAATAAAGGAGATGGAATGATGTGGACAGACAGTAAGAATGGTGTTGACAAAAGCTGGACTGAGTTTGTCAAACATACAGGGCACAGAGGCCTCTAGAATGTATTAACAGAGAAACATGGCCATGAACCTACTCTTTGTGCACTGCTTAAACCACCTGGTAGTTGTAAACACACAGACAGCGGAGACAGTTGCAGATTTTCTTGCATCTCCATGTACAGCAAAGGTTGAGTGATTAAAGCAATTGGTTAATTAGACATGGATTAAAGATCTGGCCATTTCTCCACAGTATTTGCCATCATTGCATCTTCCAAAGACATCACCTCTCTTGTCTGAGATTGAAGTAGACTGAACATACTGCACTGAGATCAGTACATCGGTGAGAAATACCTGAGCCAAACCTCATGTTCCACACATACCTTGTTCTGAAGAAGCTGAAGCTATTTAACCCCCCCAAATACACTCCTACAGGGAGAGGACATGGACCGTTTGACAGGACTGTGTGTATGTGTGTGTGTGTGTGTGTGTGTGTGTGTGTGTGTTTGTGTGTGTGTGTGTGTGTGTGTGTGTTTGTGTGTGTGTGTGTGTGTGTGTGTGTGTGTGTGTGTGTGTGTGTGTGTGTACACTCCGCTGTGACACCAGATTCACTGACCTCTGGAATACCCTTACTGATAGAAATGCTCCTGTGGCTTCTGTAAAACTGAAGCACATTCAGTAAGAACATGGGTCAGTACATGGTTGAAGCTCTGACTGGACTGAAGGATAATGAAGGGAAGTTTAACAGTGCAAGTGACACTGTGGCTGGAGAGCTAAATCAGCAATCCAATGAAGGGAATACTCAACTTGTTCTTGAAGCAAAGAGCGACGTATTTCTGGCTATAAAACTAGTGACACATATCGTGGACTTGATTGATTCAACTAAAGAACACATTGTGGCACCTTTTCAGACTCAAACGAATGTTTTATGCAGATGCTATAGCAACTAACCCAGCTTGTGTAAGATGTACAAATGAATGGGGAGATAAGGAACAGACCAACACCTGCTTTTTTGCTCCATTATTAGCACTGTTGATTGTTTATATGCACTGATGTTTTTATAGTTATTTATTAGCTTAGTTATGAGGTTTCTTATAAGGAGGTGTTGAAAAATTAGCCTTTCTGAGCAGTGGCTATTGTAGGCTATGCAGTGTGTGTGTGTGTGTGTGTGTGTGTGTGTGTGTCTGTGTGTGTGACTGTGTGTGTCTGTGTGTGGGTGTGTGTGTGTGTGTGTGTGTGTGTGTGGGTGTGTGTGGGTGTGTGTGTGTGTGGCCAACCTGGTACCTATAGGGTTAGATTTGAAAATTTCATCAAACAGGTTTTGAGGAATGCTGGTGCTTGTGGTGAGAAACTGTTTCAGTTTCTCTCATATAGAGTGTGCAACTACTGCCAGAGTAGCTTTACAGATTGTTGCTTAAACCCAGACACCCCCTGGGAAAAACAAATCCTGTCCCATTCAGGCTGTTCTGCCGATGGTCCTGATCTGGAGGGAACAACAGCAGTGATATAATTCAGTCTTTTATAAGCCAGACTTTTTCTTCATGTCTTTTTCAGCTTAATAGTTGACTGTTAAACAGATCATATAAAATATAATTTTATTATATATATATATATATATATATATATATATATATATATATATATATATATATATATATATATATATATATATATATATATAATTTAGTTGTTGTCAATGTGCCTAAATAAGGAACTTTGGCATTTATGCTCTTTTAGGATAGTTGTTCCAGAATCTCTTAAAAATGAGGGAATTAGAGTACTGTGAAAATTTCCACACATCACTATATTATATATTGATATATTCATTATTCATTATATTATATATTTTATATTCATTACAGTGAAATATCTCAAGCCTTTTTAGTTTTTCTTTTGATCATTTTTGAGTCTTATAGCTCATGAAAACTAAACTTTAGTTTCTCAAATTATTATTAAAATATTCTAAGTTTGAATAAAATTACTATTCAAACAGTATTAACGCTGAAACAAAATAAAGGCTTCATATGCACAATTAATATAAAATATATAACCGTCTACCTTTAAAAAAAAACTTTTCTAGTGCTTTAATGCAAATAAAGAACCATTTCAAAGTCTAAAGAACCCTAATTTGCTGTTAAAATGTGGAACCAAGAGTGGGTGGTTCTCTTCTTATAATGCTTCAAACACCTTTATTTCTAAGAGTACCACAATATGTGCCAAACAAAAATGTATCAAAGCTAATATGATTGTTGCTGTCTCAAAAAAATGCTAAACCTCAAGGGAAAAGGCAAAAATGTTTAATATATTAGTACTTCAAGTTGTAGCAAAACTTTATACCAGGTAATTATGGATTATTTGTATTGATCCATTCAAACACAAACCTGTATGGTGTAAAATGTAACATCAGCTTTTTATCAATTTTGCTTGTATGGACCACGCCCAAGAAATGCACTGGGAGAATAACTGTAGTTTGGGCTGGAGTTCTGGACTGCTTTTGAGTTGTGTGTGCAGCCAAGCCCCTCTGTGGGAGAGAGGTGATGGGATGAAGAGAGGAGATGGGATGGTGGAGGGTGCAATGTTCCATGTGGTCCATTTCCCAACACTAAGTTACGTTGTAACTCCTCTAAGAGAGGTTCAAGGTCACTGTTCCCATATTTCTGTAGCACGTCCATTTGTATATTTGGACAGTAATCAAAAGTTTGACTTTGGAAACTCAGATTGAAGCTCAAGCAGGATATGCTACGATCACTGAGAACTGACTCCTGTATTATTTTAATAACCATCTGAACAGGTCACACTGTTGTCACACAAAAACCTTACATCTCCAAAATGGCTACTTTACAGAGGAAGGAACGAAGCATGTTATCTAATTGTATCTAATTGTAAGTGATTTTGGAGCAATTTAGACAATGAAATTGAGACACTGCAGAAAAACAAATGTTTGTTATGAGAGCAATATGCAGAAAAATACACAGAAGGTACAGGAAACAAAATGTTTTGAGAGATGTTCAGTTTGGTGAGTTTTCAGAATGGCTGGTCCATTTTCTGTTAAAACGACTCTACACTGCTTTTCATCCTCTCTCTCTCTCTCTCTCTCTCTCTCTCTCTCTCTCACACACACACTCACACACACACACACACACACACACACTTGAGCAAGTCCCATCAGTTCAGAGGGCTTGGCTACGTGCACGTCATCACGTTGGGATATTGATGACAGGCTCATGCCAAGTTCATCATCGTAATTACCAGGGAAAGCATCCTCGCATAGCCCAGCATCTGCCACAGCACAGCACCGGCTGCCCATCTGTAATTACGTGGTAAAATACAGCATCATTGAACTGCAAACAGGCCTGCTTTGCCTTTGGTTCTGTTGGTGTTTGGATCGTGGAATCCAGCTCCAAAGTGCTGCGCTTATTGGTTTATCATGGAAATGGCAAGGGGTCTGCCTCAGCTTTGATGGGAGAGAATCAGCGGCTGACGGTGCTCTGAGTGTTGCCTTGTCATAAGCACAGATTCGCCTGTCAGCACAAAGAGAGAGAGAGACAAAGAGAGAGAGAGAGAGAGAGAGAGAGAGAGGATAGATGGAGTGAGGGAGAAAGCCCTTGGTGTGTAATTTTGCAAAGGAAATACACCTTAGAGAGTGCTGATCTCTCTCTCTCTCTCTCTCTCTCTCTCTCTCTCTCTTCTCCTTTTCTTCCTTTCCCCAGGGTGTACATGAGAATTTAGATGCTGTTTTACTTTGGAAAGTTTACCCTATCTGAACTCAGGTAGCGCCTCTCTCTCTCTCTCTCTCTCTCTCTGCATATGCCAGATATGATACAATTCAGACAAGCCGTGAACCTCCTCCTCCACCTAAACCTAACCCTTACCGTAACCCTAACCATAACTATAGTAAAATGAAATTGAATGAAATTAAACTCTTACAAACTCTGTATAAGTTTCTGTTTATTTATTCATTTCATATAAGCTCCATATTGGTGAAAAGCAGCACTTTTCTATTCTTTCTTCATGTAAACAAAATAATTAGCGATTAGCAAAAACAGCAACACCAGTGACCACCGTTTTGTGTTAAATTGCAAGCAGGTCACAGAACATAAACATAAACATAATGTGGAACATGCAGAAATGTGTATAGATGAACAAAGTAGGAGGATGTATTAGTGTAATGTATTTCAGGGTCTTCTGGATAACTGGGACACACAGAGTTTAGAGGGGCACAACTGTACCCTCTGCTTGCCTAATATTGATTGTTAATTAATTAATTAAATTAATTAATAATAATGGGTTAATATTGATGTTTGCAGTAAATTACAAAAATAACTGACATAGTCATTTATGTTTAGGCTGGCAATCCATATCAACCACTTCACATGCATGACACCACTGCTGTGTACTGTAGCATCCAATTGTGTGTGTGTGTGTGTGTGTGTGTGTGTGTGTGTGTGTGCCACGCCGTCTTCTCCCTAATTGCAGTGTACCTGTCTCATGCATGACAGTTTAAGTGCGCACGGGTGTCACATGCTGTCATGTCAAATTGAGTCTCTGCTAACGGACACTAATGAACAGCGGTCGCAACAGCCAACTCAGCGTTTAACAAGGTCATCACGCCCCCAGCACATGCACTGAAATCACACAGCTGGAGGGCAAAAGAGAAATCACACACACTTTAAAACCAAAACATATGTTGTGGAAATCTCTGTGGGTGTACAATGTCACGCAGAAGCAGTGACCCTCTATTTTTATTTCATTTCCCCTTAAAACGGCCATTATATTCTTCCGTTTTCAGGAAATGTTTTGGAAGAGATTAAATATAGGACAATCGACTTGTATAAGGGAGAGTAGAGTCAGTATCACAGACATTCCAGAAGACCTGGTAGACACTAAAAAATCTGAAAAAAGATTCACAGGTGTTTGTTTCTATCCTTCCACTGTGAAAAGACTACTGGAAGGGTGTGAATGGATGTGGAGGTGGTTATGACGCTGTCTAGTCAGAAAAACACACAGAAAACATAGTTAAACTCAACTACTGAGGCTGATTACTGAGACTCCAGACCTCGACATTTTTAAATGTGTTTTGGACAATTTTAATGGAGAGAAGGAAACATATTATCATCGTTCTTTATTGATTATGTATAATTTTGTTTATTTTCAGTTTAAATGCAAATGTATTTAGCAGATGAAATGTCAGTGTATGGTTTATGGCAATACTAAGCATTTCTTTGTATATATGGTGTGTAATGTGATAGACAGGTAATTCTAAAATGCAGTACTGTGTGTGTGTGTGTGTGTGTGTGTGTGTGTGTGTGTGTGTGTGTGTGTTGGTGTCATTGAAGCACTTCATTGTTGCTGGGTGATTCATTTGTCTGAACACTCTGTTTCTCATTAACACTCATTTCTCAATTGCCCCCTCCTCTCTTTCACTCCATCCTTCACTTCCATTCATCTGCCTCTCTCTCTCTCTCTCTCTCTCTCTCAGTATTTACTTCGCTGTTTTCAATGAGCTAGTGAGATGTCCTTAACTCTTATCAAGTGAAGGGCATGTGCTCTCTTGTTAATCTTAATCTACCCCCATTGTCTTAGTTACCCTCTTTGGTTTGTCCTTAAAGAAGAATTCCACCAGTTTGAATGGAGAAGGATTGAATTTTCTGAAGGAAAGGAATATTTCATCAGTTTTAAACGGAAGCACTGGATTTGGCTGTTGATATTCAACTAGTTCTAAAGGAGAGTTTGTCTTAAAGCTGAATTCCAACAATTTTTAAAGGAGAAGAATAGAGTGTCTTAAAGGGGGAATTCCACCCGTTTGAAAGGGGAGAGTTGAGTTTGTTTATTTATTGAATTTTGAATTCTATTTAAAGACTTTTTAAAGGTCCTAGGGGCATATTAGGTGGTGGTGTGTGTGTGTAGCAGTGTGTGTGGTAGTGTGTGTGTGTGTGTGTGTGTGTTGATACCTTCATGTGACCATGTGTTTGTTCCTGTACTTTAAACATGTATTTGACTGGCTTTGAGGTCACATGAAGGGTATCACCACACACATACACACACACATACACACACACACACACACACACACACACACACACACACACACACACAGCACACACACACACACACAGAGGGATGCTATAGGTTCTTATATGCTTCTCCCACTTGTGCCAGAGAATAACCAGCATAAGAATGAATCATCAATTAGACACACAATAGCACAAGGAAAGGTGATGATGAATTTCAGTGATATTTACACAGTAACAAAATACAATGGGGAACTTGAGTCACCTCTGTATAATGCGTCCAGAGGGCAACTTGTAACCTATACACAACATTGAATTGCTTTCTTTAGTGGGGTGTGTCTGTTAACTTGCAAGCTATTGGATAGGTCTCAGCACCCTCTCTCTCTCTCTCTCTCTCTCTCCCAGCATCTCTCTCTCTCTCAGCACTTTCTCTCTCTCTCTCTCTCTCTCTCTCTCTCTCTCTGTCTCTCTCTCTCTCAAAACAAAGCTGAAAACAAGTCAGTCCCAAACCACCAAAAAAGTTACGTAATAGTCTTGACTTCTTATATCAATGCACCCACAATTTACTTACTCGGGAAGCCCTTAGTCACAGATAGGGAAATTAGAAAATGCAACATAAGAATATGGTGTTATTGACACTGGAGAGCAGCACATCACCACCATTGTGGCTCTGCTAATATGGGAATATGGATGCAAACATGAAACTGGCCTGACTGATTTTGTTGTGCTGTTCCATAAGGGAGAGCTCAGATCTTTGAATGTGAAGAAGTTAAACGGTGGCTAAATACAGATTTACAGTTCAATATATGTTTAAAATATGACTTTTATGTCAGTGACATGAAACAGCCAGTTAAAGAGTTTCTTCCTTTTCTTTTTTTGGCCAATTTCTAGGTTTCATATCTCAGGATCAGAGTAACTCACAGACGTGGTACACATATTATAAAAACCACAAGACTTACCTGTCTCATCTTGTGTGATGAAGTGCAAGTAATCCAGCTCATAAAACAACTAAAATTCACTTGTTTCCAACTGAATTACAACCCAGTTTAAATGCCAAAGAAGCTTCCAGTGCATGTTTACTGCTCTGTCCTGCATGCAGATTCTGACTGAGCAGCAATAGGGAGCCAGGCTGATGACATCACAGATATTGTGTTATAGAGGAAAATGAGAAAGAAGGAGCTGTTCGTTCTCTTTGTTTGTTCACACAGTGTTCAAATATCTGAATAAAGGGTTGTTGTTTTTTTTGGAAAAGTGTCAAGTATTGTGAAGAAGTTATTATAAATATCATTGTCATTCAGCTCAGAAACACCAACAGGATTTGGCATTTGTGACTGTCTCCTGTAAAGTACAGCATGATGCTGGTAATATCATGTAGAGACTTAGGTGGCTAGTGGGTGATAATTTCATTCCTTCAGTAAGAGTGTTTGTATAACTTACTGGACATCACTGTGATTGGTCAGTGATGAATCCATTTAACACTGATAATGACCCGACTACCTAAAAGAGACACGTATACATTCTCAAACTTGCACATGCATACGTCACACGCCTGCAACACACACACACACACACACACACACACCTGTTTAATCTATTCATAATGGCACCTATTTAACCTGTCACTCACTCTCACCATGTGCATAACAAGTGTGGTATCATCGTCTTTCAGTTCAGGTCATTAGGTTTTACACAGAGGCTCACTCAAAATAATACCTGATGGCACACACACACACACACACACACACACACACACACACACACACACACACACACACACACACACACACACACACTGAAGTTAACACCTGTTGAGGTATTAATACCAGCCCATAAGGAAGGAGTATGCATGTATTATAGGGGCTTTGCCAATTGGGAGAGTTTTACGAGGAGTGTTTT
>JAVGWO010000026.1:7698989-7708989 GCA_034509495.1 Acestrorhynchus altus | reverse complement strand
CAGAGGGTCTGAGCCTCTTTTGAGGAACCCAAAAGGTGACAGTGGCAAGAAAAAACTCCCTCAGACTGGACGGAAGAAACCTTGAGAGGAATCAAGACTTTAAAACACTCATCCTGCTCTGGTCAACACAGGAATCTCACAACAAAATAACACAACAAAATAACACAACAAAATGACGCAAAGAACAAAAAGAACTGGACAGGAAGAGTGAAATAATGAAGAGCTAGAGCTAACGTGAGAGCAGGCCGTTAGTAAGAGAGAGTTTGAGTACGCGAGCGCGTAAGAGAGTGTAGAGTACAGGCAGAGTGTGATTGTGAAAGGCCACATAGGTTGAACAGTCATATGCTCAGCCTTGCAGGCCAACGTGTGAGTGAACCAATGTGAGGAGATGCACTCGTAAAGTAGTTCAGTGCATTCATTAAAGGGGGTTTCCACAAACATTTGGACACAAGGTGAAGGTGAATGCAGTGTTAAACCCATTTCACAACAGTAGTGATAAGCAAAAAAGAAAACCTCAAGTAATCAAGTACATTTTTGATCAAAACATGGACAAATTCATACACATTTTTAATTATTCTTAATTCACATCTCTAGTAAAGACAATTTAAGTAGTCTGTGATCTTCTGAAACCAACAATATCTAGTATGTGAATCTCCTATGCATACTTTTCTAATTTTATGTCTAATAAATGTACATCAAACTATAAAAATACCCTGCAATTTTTGCCCAGTGTCCTAAAGGTTTAATATTAGATACTGAACAGCAGCTGAAATCTTTGATATTTTATGAAACGCTTAGTCTGTGTTTCTCTGGAATTTGTGTATTGATTTTTCCCATTCAAGTGGTTAATATGACCATTTTCTTACCAGATACATCAGATTAAGTGTTGAAGTTTATATATAGATTCCTCTGTTACTGTGAAAGCAGAGTCATTCCTGACCTTTTGAACAGTGTAGCTGATCAGCATTCAGCTTCATTACATGCAGTAAGATGGTGAAGAACAAACAGCCGTATTAAAAAAAGGACAAATTTGCTCATTAACCTCTATCGCTTCGCTTCATGATGCAGCCTCATACAGCAACATAAAATGATGTGTCGCGTCATGTAGTCGTGGAACTGCAAGACATTAAATTGAAATTTAAAACATATGATGACATAAACCCATGGATTGCAGTTCAGTTAAAAAAGTGTAGCAATTAGGCACAAATTCAGTGCTGGGTGTGTGTGTGTGTGTGTGCGGCGTGTGTGTTTGTGTGTGAGAGTGAGAGCAGGAGTAGATTGTGTTTAGTGTGCACCCATTTGTGCAGTAGTGATCTCTCTGAATGATCAGACACAATACACCTTCATCTGTGTTCACATGTTCCATTTGATTTTATATTCGTGTGTGTGTGTGTGTGTGTGCGTGTGCATGTGCATGTGTTTTGGGTGATCTGTCTGGAGTGTTGAGTACCCTGGCATGTCTCCAGTGTGTGAGATTGATGGCACACTAAAGTGAAGGACGAGTCACACACTTGGGCTCCTCATCCTCAGGGAGAACACGCACGCACACACGCATGCACACACACACACATTGTACCCATCAATGCATATAGATAGGCAGGCTGCTGCACCAGTAAGGTGAGCCAGACACACACATTGCCACACATACTTGATCGCCCTTTCTACAAACACACACACACACACACACACACACACACACACACACACACACACACACACACACACACACACACACTCAGCAGTAAACAAATCATGAATAAGCTCAAAGCCTAGTGTGAAATTCTCCTGCACTTATGTGTACACACACCAATACACTCCAGCTCCTTTCATTCCTACACACCCAATTGAGCATCCCCACATCGCGAGGCAACCCATGAGCTTTCTGTTCATTCCTCACTGAAGGATTCATCACACTTTCCCTTGCTCTCAGGAGGTGGGAGACAACGAATGAGGGATGACAGGAGGATGACAAAAACAGGAAAAGCAGTCTTTTTCCTCCAACATGAATACAGCAGGAATGTGTGTATTGATCTGAGAACAGGAGCTGTTTTGCATAACTGTAGATGCTGTCATCTCATTTCACCATATCCACACAACAGGCCTGACTGCGGTGGATTAAAGGGCCTATATCAGGAAAAACTCGTTTTCTCAAAAAAAAACATTTTAATAGGTTTGATATTGAACACTCATAAACATGCTGTCACAAAACAATCCAATGTAGGTCACGGTCTACAACCTGTACCTGGGTCACTATATAACAGAACACACCCCTAGATAAAGTGGCCCAGAATTACTGGGATATACAGGTATATTACTGGGACATGCTGGGCCAGGAATGTTCTCCAACTCTGCCTGTAAACAACATATTCTTTAACCATTGATCATAACATTATAAAATGAGTTCTATATATATATATATATCAGTGACCCTCCAGTAAGACAGCGGAGATTATAACTTCATTATAGGTATTAGTCAATTTCCCTGCAGAGTAAAGCATCTAGATTTGAAGTGAGCTAACACTTGTCAGTTGCAGTCTTTGCCCTGCAGCCTGAGCTGACTCCTCTAATCAGCTTTTTCAGGTGCTCGTATTTATTCTAACTGACTTCTTTAGGTGCTGTTAATTAAGGCTGTTAATTAATGGCGATTAACCCATTGGCTGGGCTGTTCCTGTCAGGCAGTCAGATACACAGCTGTTAGGCTACACAGGGACCAATAAACTACCAGAACATTGAGGTGGCACAGAGGTAGTTCAGTTCTGAAAAGCACCATTCACTTTCCTGGCATTCTTTATTTGGGCATCACTACACAATCAGGACTTCAGGGGTCTATTAGCACAGCTGAATGCCCTGGTTGTTAGATAAGCAGACATAAGGAACCGCAGGGATGTATTTGGGATGCCAGGCCAGTGGAGCTGTAATTACAATGCTCGTTCATGTTTTGTTTTCTGTCAAGCTCTTTTTATTATAAGCAGGCAAAATGTTCAGCTGAAGCATAAACAGCTTGGACTGGAAGGAGGAAAAATGACAACAGCAGCATCTTAATCCAGTACAAGAGAAAACATTTGCCCTCGCTGACTGTAGGCTCTCAAATTAAACCAGTTAAGGTGTGTGTGAGTGCCAAATGCTGTTTTTATACACGCACACACACACACACACACACGGACACACTCACACACACACACACACACACACACACATGCTGTTACAGTTTTCAGTTTTTAAAAAGTCACAAGTAAAAATGGACTTAACAATAATGAAACGTGTATCCATCAAAGATTTAATAATACATAACTGGGAGAACAATATTAAAGAATGTCTTAAAATGTG
Source organism: Acestrorhynchus altus (assembly GCA_034509495.1). Lineage (NCBI taxonomy): Eukaryota > Metazoa > Chordata > Actinopteri > Characiformes > Acestrorhynchidae > Acestrorhynchus > Acestrorhynchus altus. The sequence goes on along the minus strand of JAVGWO010000026.1, from coordinate 7,705,662 downwards.
CATTTTAAAATATAAATTATGTATATAACCAACAACGTCATCAAGAAGTTACATTTGAATAATGTTTTTGCTTTAATTTGCAAGTAATTTTGACAACTCTATCAGTGTGTGTGTGTGTGTGTTGGGAGTTGGAATGACTTTCAAATACTATTACAGACTAAACCAGTAAATGTCAAACATCACTGTATTATTAATGGTGTTGAAATCCCATAAACCCATAGAGGTTCTCGAGTCTAGATCTCTCAGTCTTAAAGACTGGGAGAAGTGTGACCTGTGTGTCTGCTGGTGTTTAACTCACAAACACCTGCTCAGAATCTACTCCAAAACAGCAAACTAAGGACAACTGCAATAAACGCTGCAGTTACATGGCACACCTGTATTCCAACCATGAGGAGAGTCTTAGTAAAACTCTGCTAAATCATAAAAGCTCCTGTTGTGCACACAAAGCCTCTTAAACCCTTTTGCAGTTACTGATATCATGACTTGGCTTTTGTTCATGGATGCTGATCATACTATTATATCATATTATATCATCCTCTGCCTTAAATATATCTTAACATCATCCGTGTCATAAATCTACATCTGTACAGTCATAGAGTTCCCATGGAAACATGTTTTGTTCATAATTAGATTTTTTTATTTCTTTTAATGTAATTAAATTTTTATTTTTACAAATCCTGGAACTCAATGTCAAGCACTTTGTTAAATTTAATGAATGTAATATTTTGGGAAAGAACTACAATATTTGGAATATACTGTAACCATCGTACTTGCCACAGTTTTCGAAATATGCTGCATAAACAGGAACTGTGTATTCACTACTGCATCACATACACATATCTGGGTGTCCTGCTGGATAACAAATTGGACTGGAGGGCCAACTGAGGCCATGTGTTTCAGCAAGAAAATAACTTTTTGATCCAATTAAAACAAAGCTAAGGGATTAAGCAATACTGAACCAGCATAAATCCAACATGGGAGTAACTGGTGATAGTTGCTTAACACATGCAATGCACCAAAGATCCAGGTCCAGGCAGATGATCAGCTAATGCTGATGTATTGTTTATTTTAAACAAAAAAATGAAAACAAAAGAAAAGGACTGCCTGTGTTAGCCCAACAAACTATTCAGGTGGAACACATGGTTAAAGACTGTCTCAGGCTGGTACCAGCACCCCCTGAGGCCAGGTAGACCACTCCATTAATGGGTTTGGAACACCCCCTCTACCTGTAGAGGGAGCACAGTCTTAGAAACAGACATGTGTTAATAATAATAATAATAATACACACACACACACAATAATAATAATAATAATAATAATAATAATAATAAATCAAATAAAGTAACACAAATCAAACAAAGAGCAGAAATGGCTCCTACACCATGGATAAGAAGGGGATGAGCAGACGCTACTTTCTGAGGAAGCTCAGGTCCTTCAATGTGTGCAGCAAAATGTGGGCCATCTTCTACCAGCCTGTTGTTGCAGGTGCTGTCTTCTTCGCAGCAGTCTGCTTGGGGAGGCCCATCAAATCTAGAAATGCAAAGAAGCTCAACAAACTGGTCAAGAAGGCTGGCTCTGTTCTTGGATGCTCACTGGAGAGTTTTAAGGCGCTTGTAGAAAAAACTGACCGCTATCCCAGACAACAAATCTCACGCCCTCCATGACTCACTGGTCAGGCAGTGGGGCACCTTCAGCAACAGACTCATTCAGCTTCACTGTAGCAAGGAGTGTACCAACAGCCATCACACTGTACAACTTCACTTCTCTGTATCGGGACGTTGTTACATACCGCGCCTAACAGACAGGCTCACTAACTTTGGCTGGACATTATTACTCCTTCTATCCAATCATTGCACCGACACTTTATCTACAATGCAACAATCAGACTCAATGAATGGATGAACATTACTGCTCCTCATATCTCTTTGCACAGACAATATCAAAATCTATCTGATAGAGTAAACTGTCATATATATTAATGACATATTTCAAGCCTTTCGTGTGTGTGTGTGTGTGTGTGTGTGTGTGTGTGTGTGTGTGTGTGTGTGTGTGTGTGTGTGTGTGTGTGTATGTCTTCATAGTGTCTTAAATTATTGGCATAATAGACACTATCTTGGACCCTGGAGGTCCACCCATACCATGGGTTTTTTTGTTTTATTCTCTTTCACTCTCTCTCTTTCTGTCTAATTGCACTTCTGTGATGTCTCAGGTGATGTCAAAATTACCTGCACTTCCAGGGGCTCCCTAGTCGGCATGAACTATGAGAGAGAGAGAGAATAGTTGTGGTAGAAGGTAGAAGTCTAGAGCGCATGTATCTGGGGTGCGTCTTTGGGATTGGATAAGAAGATCTAACTAAAAGTGTTTTAATGGATCTCAATGAATGTAACATCACCAAGATGTCTGCGCAGAGTGTGTGAGCGAAGGAAAGAGAGCACCTGCTCACCCCACTCATGCTTCCATTTGGTTGGCATAAATTAATATGCCACACATTTCCCCTCTGAAGAGTTTGGGAAATATTACAGGCTGCTAAACTTTTAATGAACACCTTGCTCAGAGTGTTTCAGTCTAATTGATGTTGACCTCTTTGGACCGATCAGAGGATGACGTTAGAGGAATTAGAAATTCATGACGTCTGGGTCTTCAGATACTCGCGAAATGAGATGCGAGTCTCAATGTACACAGATTTGTAAAATCATTATCGTTCCCTGTGCCTGTAAAGGAACTCCTTGTAGCGATAATGCTGACTCATGGTTTTCCAGAATGATAATATTGGAACTGCTGAAGAAAATCTGCTACTTTTGAAAAGCCCATCAAAGAAACATGAGGACATGAAAACCATGAGAGAAAGAACAGCCAGCAGGCATATGATCTTATATCAGAAGGCAAAGCTGCTACTTGCTGGCCTCAGTGTGTGTGTGCTTGTATTTCAGTCTCTATTTCTCTCTGGGCTTTCCTTTCTCTCTGGCTGTCTCCCTCGCTCTATCTTACAGTACACTCATCGTCAAAAAATAGTTGCACCCAGGAGGAATCAATAGTTTGAAATATATGACTGCAATGGTGTCATGCCAGGCTGTCATGGAGTCACTCAGAATAACAGCAGGTCATCTTAAACGACGAGTCCCCCTTTTGTCTTGGTGGAGATGACCAATGTATCTGTGTGTGGAGGCACCAGGGTCAGAGCCAAGATTAACAGTTTGTTGTTACGAGTCACATACCCAGAAGGCTTTCATCATAGACATTTTGACAGCACAACTATTGTTAATGATGTGTCCTGCAACCAGTGGCCTGACCTTCTGAATGCACTTCGTGCTCTATTCAGTCACGTAACTCCTCTGCTGTGTTCCCTTTATTGGCCCCCTGTAGCTGCCCGCATTAGATTCAAAACCTTGATGCTGACTCACAAAGCCAAAATGGACCAGCCCCTCTCCATACATGAAGGTGCAATGGGACAAAACTCTCGAAGGCACCAAGAGCCCTTCGAAGCCAAGTACAGCCTTCTCCGGTTTGACTCCACCGTCTCAGGATGCAAGGCGTAGACATGCATCCAGACTTTTCCTGTTCTGGCACAAAAATGGTGGAAACGAACTTCCCTAGAGTCCGAGCAGTCGAGTCCTCAATGTTCAAACGCGCAGACTGAAGACTCATCTGTTTCCAGGAGTACTTAATCTACAAAGACTCTTTGTTTTAACACGGTTCAAATGTGTGGAATCTCAGATTCCAGCCTTATCTACTAGCTAAGGACAATGGCAAACAGCAAAGCACTTTGGTGCCACTGGATAAGTGGGCGTCTACAATGCCAAATGTAAATGTAAATGTCTATTCCAACAGGACAATGGTCGTCCACATACTGCTGCCATGTGAAGAGCTCGTCTTGAAAACTATGACACTATGCCATTGGCAGTCACATCTCCAGACCCATGATAATATGTGTGATTCTGTTGGACAAGCTATCAACCCTCCACTCCTACCGCAGAATCGGTTCTTCATCTGTGTACTTCAGTGTTTACACTTCACATGTAAAGTCATATGCACCCCTGACCACTCTGACCATGGTCTCCAAGATTAGACCCATTGTGCTGTCCACTTATGACTGGATCTCCCAAGATGTATGTTAATGGTAGGAACAATCAAAGCCTCTTACATAGTCCAAACTCTGGTTTAGTCCTTCACCTTCTGCTTACTTTACTTCTGTACTGTGACAAGAGGTGAGGATGTTGGATGATCACCAGCCAAATCGATCCCCAACTCTCCAACTCATCCTTCTTTGATGGGAGCACCATCATTCCAGAGACTACAGTTCCAGGTTAGTGCTGGAAGGTTTCATACCCTTCTAACCCACGCCTGGCATTAGGCATGGTGCCAAAAGATTCATGTCTGAAACCTATTAAAACTGGCAAAACGTCTCAACATGGGAACAGTTGTTCAGTTCTGTTCAACCGTCGGAAATAAAGGATGAGAATAAAGTCTACAGGAAGGTAGACATCCAGGGTTTTGAGCACTGGTGTAGAGCAAAGTGATTAGCAGTCGCACAGTGTGGAATATTGTGATCTTTGTAGTGAAGCATTTATGGAGCATGACGGCTCTAGGGAGAGTAATGCCATTAGCGTGATGAGATTTCATGGCATGAAGTGGGGTTGAGAACTATAAGGTTCTGACATTTTAATCAAAATTTATTTACACTTTTTTGCGGTAACTTTAAACACAGGAGGGATTTTTTTTTTTTTTTGCATTTTAGACTATTTATAATCTATTATTTATTATCTATTATTTATTATCTACACATGTCAAGTACCCATGGCAAGAAGGAAAAGGTTGACAAGACTATTTGACCTCAAAAGCTGATTTACTTTTAGAAATGGATCTTTCATGTCTGTTCAGTCACAACTATGAAACTGTTAAAATCATACTATAAGTGAATCAGTCATCACAGTCAACTTTTTTAACTTTGTGACTAAACTGAACACTTACACCAACACAAAAAGCAGCCAAACTTGCTCAGATAAATGGAAATAAAGGGAGGTACATTAAGGTCTACTTTTTAAAGCAATATGGATAATCAGATACAGCCAATTCCATTATCAAAACTTGCCTCTCTCTCTCTCTCTGTCTCTCTCTCTCTCTCTATTACATGGTGAACCATTTTCATGTACACTTACAAAGCCCAGGAGGACTAAAGGAAGTAATTAAGTCGTTTTTCTCCTCAAATGCCCCAATTTTAATTATTATTGTGATGACCTTCATTATTATCCATATACAGTCGGGAGCCAAATGTTAGCGTGGATCTCTTTAAATGAGTTTCTGAAATCTCTGACGTGCTTAAATATTTTAAGAAGCTGCACAAGAAGGTCTGACTGTTTTTGTAGACGGATAGGGTGTGTATATGTGTATGTCTGTATGTGTGTGTAGGGGTGTGTGGGGGGGGTTGCATACTAGAATCACCTAGGAAGATTTATTGCAGTGAATCAATTTAAATGAATCACTACTTAGGAGAGAGTGAATGAGAGAGAAGGGAAAGGGAAGGGGGTAAACATTGAGTGTGTGTGTGTGTGTGTGTGTGTGTGTGTGTGTGTGTGTGTGTGTGTGTGTGATAGCCAAAGACCCCAGCTATAATCAGCAATGCTCGTCCTATGTCAAACTGATGAAACACTTCAAACTGTACGTACTGTTATCAGTTATTAATCTTGAGTCATATTAATTGGTAACTGCCGATGATGATTCTACCACTCTTATAAAACTAATATGTAAAGTATTCACTTATCAGAGTGAGGAATTGAAGTCAGGAACCCAATATCTTAATGCTGTGTTGAATACGACTTAGATTTATTTCAGGCTCCATCAAATATGGTCACGTTTAAGAAGGTATTTTCAATAGCAATAAAACAATTAATATAATGAGTGGTTTCATTCAATTCTGCACTAAATTCTTCAAAAGACAGTGAATGTCTCTGAATTTTACAATCCTCTGAACAGAATCCCTCTAAAGAGCACGTATATGCAAATCAGGTGAAAAATCAAAAGCTTCATTAGTTGCACCAGATGTGCTTGAGATTAAACACAGCAAACCCTGCACTGGCTTACGGGGTTTTTGACTGTGACTTTTGTCTACATGTTATAAATACAAGTGAAGAGATGTTGCGATGTTTTGGGCTGCTTTGCTTCCCTCTGGCACTGGAAACCTGCTGAGTGTTGAGGGCAAGAGGGATTCAATCCGGTTTCAGGCAACCCTAACAAAAAACATCATGTCTTCTACGAGGAAGCTGAAGCTTGAGCGTCATTGGCCCCTGCAGGACAATGATCCAAAAAATGCCTTGTAATCCAAAATGCTACTGGAGTAGCTGTCATAGTAATCTGACTTGAATCCCGTAAAAAATGTTTGGTGAGATTTGAAGAAGGTGGTTGCCGCACACAAACCCAATATTAGTGAACTGGAGGCTCATGATGAATAGAACTAAGATCCCAGGAATGCTGCCAGAAGCCGGTGACTGGCGATACATCATGTTTGCTGCAGGTCAAAACAAGGGTACTGTACTAAGTACTTAAAGATGCTTGTCATGAAGTGGTTGAATAACTCTGAGACTTCAGTTGTCATTAAAAGTGGCATTTTGTGTTGAATTTGGAGAAAAAGCTGTTCTATTAGTTCTGTAGAGCTATTTAAATTGTTCGTGCTTGTTTT